>JAWZYV010009713.1:0-11804 GCA_038373885.1 Cheiracanthium punctorium
CAAAGGTGAAAGAGTATGCGAGAGGAAACGTGCAAGGTTATAAGAAGCAGTACCAATGTTAGAAACAATGGGGCGAAAGGCAAGAGAAGGTTTATGAATTTTAGGAAGGGCATAGAAACGAGCACAGTTAGCAATAGAAGGAATAACATAACGTTTAGTTTGAGCATTTAAGATTACAGAGGACTTCACAGTGTGTTTAATTTCAGAAAGGTGACTGTTAGTAGGATCAGAATTTAATTTAGTGTATGGACCAGTGGTTAGCATGTTATTAATACAATCAACATAAGAAGATTTATCAAGTAAAACAGTCTGGCCGCCTTTATCAGCTTTAGTAATGAGTAAATTAGGGTTAGAATTAAGTTCTTTGAGAGCAGTTTTTTGAGAACGAGAGAGGTTAGATTTGGCATGCATATTATTTGAAGAGATAGTATTAGCAATAAGATGTCGCAAAGTATCAAGTTGGTTAGAAGAGAGTTTACTATTTTTAAAGGAGTTTTCCATAGGAGCAATAAGTTTGGAAACCGAAACGTTACTAACACGAGAAAAATTCAAACCTAAACTAAGAGCATCTCTCTGAGAATCAGTTAAAACATGTGAAGACAAATTAACAACAGTGTCCTGAACAAGAGGCCTAACAGAACCGAGGGAAGACCTAACCGGAAGAAGAGCTTGGAATTTCTTATCCAAAGTAGCTCTGTGAGAAATAGAACGTTGTTCGACATAAGCGAAATTCCGTTTTTCCCAGTTAGCAAACGCAGGGTAAGACTTACTCAAAAGCAAATGGAGATCATAAAGATCAGATTCAAGAATCGAAACTTTATAACGAACATCCTGAATAAAAGCCCGTAAAACCGCCCGTTTAGACCTATTCAGAGCCTTATCAACACGAGAAGAACCGTGAATATTGCACTTAATGTCAATGAACTTAGGAATGACATTACTGCGTTTGCATCGAACAAGAAAACCTAAATGATTCAAGAAACGAGAACGTTTCAATCGTAAACGGGAAAAACGGTTAAACAAAGATGAATCCATACAGAAAACACAAAAACAGAAAAGAAATAAGCAAGAAAAAGCACACGAAGAAGGAAGGAAGAAAAGAGAGAACAAAAGTGAGTGTTAATAGTCCAAATAAACAAAACAACTGAAAAAACACTCAAAATACTGGTGTTAAACGATAAAGTAATTAAAAAACTTTGTAAAAAACACACATAAGAAGTAAAAGGAAAAAGGATACGCGTTTCGTTCAAAAATTGTTTTGAACTTCTTCAGTCCAAGCCCTTCGACGTAAAGAACACAGGGAACTGAAAAGAGAAAAAAAACAAGCAAGATGTTGCCACAAGGGGCAAAGAAAAGTCGAACAAAACCACGGAGAGGGGAGAAAAAAAATTAAAAAGGGGGATAGAAAGGAAAGGAAAGAAGCACAAAAAATACAGAAATAAAAAAGGAATAAAGAAAAATAATAAAAAAGGGAACACACAAGTACAAACACACACACAAAAAAGAGAAAACAGAACAAACAAACAAAAAACAAATAGCACACGATTTTTTTTTTTTAAATAAAAACCACGAACAGGACAGCACAATAAATATATATTATTATTATTATTATTTTTTTTTTTTTTTAATACATTAAATTATTTTTCCCTTCCCTTCTCCATTGCATTTTGGCAAACAAGCCAAAATATAATAATGTAATGGAAAATATAATAATGGCGCAAGAAACACGCCATTCACTACGAAAAAAAAATATATGATGTTCAGATTCGCTGGAAAATTAAAATCATAATGGAATAGTAGCAACACTGATCGTGAAGTTTTCATAAAATTTTCCGAAAGCTAACCATTGCTAAATAAAAAGTTGAGTAATTTTAAGCGAAAGATACTGTTATACGCCATACATCATTACAAGATTTTATTTTAATCAGATATTTAAGAAATAATTAATTTAAATTTGTAATTTACCGATTTCATAAAACACCTTTGTTTCGATTTCATTGTTTCAATCTCTGTTCTCAGTGTTGTATTAAGACCAATAGAGGCCCGAGGCTATGAAAACACTGAGCCCCCCACCCTTTAAATGAAAATGATCTATTGATATGCTAATCAATAACTGTTATGAAACAAATTAAAAAAGTAAAAAAAAAAATTAGCATTATTATTTTGCACACATTAGACAGAGTTTCAGAATATAGAAAAGCACATTTACAAAATTCGTGTTTAAAATATGTATTTTTACTAATCTAAATAGAGAGCTAAATCTCAGAGCTAAATCGATGAACAACACTCAAAGTTTTAATCAGTTTAAAAGATGAAATGATTAAAACTTTGTAAAATAACACGCATAAAAAAGGTACTTGGTAGTTAAAGTGACCAGACGTCCTGAGTTTTACCTATCTGTCCTGCTGTCCCCACAGAACCCAAAAATGTCCCGCTTTTCCATTCCTGTCCCGCCAAAGTTCTGCTTTATGAAAAATAAATAAATAAATGTAAAATACATTGGGAATAAATTTACATGAAAATGGTTGTGTTATTTACAAAGTTTTTTTTTTACTTGTATTTAACACCGTTTTTTTTATTGATGAAAATGACTGTTTTATAATATGTATTAATATGTATATGTATCAATACTATGATCAATGGATGGTGATTCTATAGTTATAGTCAGAAAGCAAACTATTTGGAAAGTTATCCAAAAATTAACAATAAAATCATTTAAAACCTAAGTTTATATAATAGGCTTATTTTATTTGTATATATTCGCTATATTTTTCAACTCATTTTTCTCATAAAAGTAGAAAATCAAATTATGCGTCGAAAATAAAAACCTTGGGGATGGGGGGGGGGATTGATTTTTACCCTCCCAACTCTGCGATTTAGAAGTGTCCTGATTTTCGGTTTAGAAAAAAGGTCACTTTATTGATAGTTACAGAACGACCGTTTCGGTCAGTAACGAACCCAGAATTTTAGTTTCTGGTACCCTACAAATTCTGGTGACCCCGGTTATAGTGACGCATTTTTATTTCAAAAAATCATAATTATCATTCAACAATATAGGAAATTGCAAAAGTACAGTATAACGGCACAGTACAGTATAAAAGACAAGTACAACGGATCTCCACCAAGAGAAGATTGAGAAAAAAAAAAAAAAACATCTCGCGTTGACATTCAGTTCTCCCCGAATTTCTTTGAATTACGAGTCAGCACCCAGAACGTTTATTTATGACTCAAGTACGGATGATAGTATAATAGTACCTAGTAGGTGGTCTCGAATACACAGAAGCCCCTGGTCAACAGTCTTCCGGCAACAAGAAAGCTGAGTTCCAAGAATGAGGATTTTCTTTGTTCAAAGACGAAAGGGTCCGCGAAGAGATAAGGTCAAAGTGAAGAAAAAAAAGAGGGCTTTCTCCTTGCATGAAACGTGCTTTTGCATAAAACGTGCATTTCTTCTTGAAAATAATAAAATAAAGAAGTAGTTTAATTACTTAAGTAATTAATTAATCATTTGTTATATGTTTAATTTGTTTGTTTTCTTAGGACAAGGGCTATAACACAGGGAGTAGAGGGATAAATTGGTTTTATAAATGTCTTCATTTATTTATTTATTTATTTATTTTTTGTCTTAACGTTGATAAAATGTATTTTTTACAAAGTGTTTTTTGAGAGTCCACTTTTGAGAAGACTTCCAAACTAGCAAAACTAGAAACTTCAAATGATAAGAAGAATACTAAAACCATTGATTGTGTTTAAATCAAACCTGCACAATGGGTGTTTGCCAAGCAGGGCGTCTAGGTGGGCACATACCTCCCCCCCCCCCGTCGAGGAACTTGTGACGATTTGGAGACTTTCGATTAATTCGAATGAAATGCTTTCAGATTTCAGTTTTTATGGAACTATTAAAATATGACAGTTGAAAAACTTTATATTTTAACACCGTAGAAAGAATAGACCTGTTATAGATATATCTGGGTCTATGGGTTGAAAACTTCTGAAAGTATACAGGGTTATCTTTTTTTCTTCTTCCTTCATTTTCATTAACCATTCGCAATGCAATCTTCAATAAAACTATGAGTGTTCATGAAAAGTAGTAGTATTCCAAATAAAAGCGCGTTCAACAATCAAACGAACACTTGATTTGTGTAAAAATGCATTTTTACTTTTGTATATTTTTAGTAAATTTTAGCTTAAAAAAGTAACATTAATTTAAACTTTTTATTTTTTAATCTTTACGGTAATCATTTTTTAATTATCTTATATTCTGGATGCGAGGGGTATGTATGAAAACTATAAACTTGACCATTTCATAAAAGATTGGAGGGGAACCCCCAAAAAATATTCCGCGGGGGGAGGGGGCGCTCAGACCTTCAGACCTTTGTTATAAGCCACTGCCCACACCCATAGCCATACCATTTTGTTTCTGACTAATGATGTAAATATATAACTTCACGAATATTTGAAAATATGAAAGTACTACAAAAGTAATTTTCTGTACACTTCATGCTGTAAGCTAATTGTTAATCTGTGCTAATTGCTGTGGGGCGAAGATTTTTGCAAAATACGGTCTTGCCGCTTTTAGAAATAATTTAAAATACCGACCATAACCATCTTTGCCTATTTTAACGCGAGACCACGAGACTGGTCTCGCGGTCCTGACCCGTAGACCAGTCAGGACCGCGAGATACCTGACCCGTGGTCTCGTCTCGCACCCCGTGGTCTCGTCTCGTAGTCTCGTCTCGCGCCCTGTGGTCTCGTCTCGCACCCCATGGTCTCGTCTCGTACCTGGAGGTCTCGTCTTGTCAAAGTGCGAGACCGCGAGAAGTCTCGTCTCGTCTCGTGGTCTCGCGTCCATCCCTATCCGAGAGCGAGAAATATCCGTCACTGATATTCTACGACACCATGGTGGTAGAGTCCCAGGTTCGAACTTCGAATACAAGACTGCCGGAGGGAGAAAATGAATTTCGGTATTTGAGTAATAGTATGTTCCGTTCCGTTACTAGATACCGGAAGTATTATGGATTCTCGCTGTTTGAAGGGAAAAATCAGTTTCGGTATTTGAGTAGTAGTATGTTCTGGTTGCACTTCGTTTGTGCCGAGCCGAATGGTATCGTTTTGATGAGGTTTGGAAGAATCCGTATGTTTCGTTACAGTTATGGAGATGGATATAGTATCTGCTGCTCTATTGATATGGGTCGTACAATGGGGGGATAGGATCCGGTGTATAGTATGTTCTTATGCGCAGTTGAACTTTTTTTGCGGGGGGGAGGGGAAGGGGGTGTTCTTATAATTGTAGAGGAGCAATACAATAAGAGAAGCATGTTAGTAAGGGGTGCTAATTTCGGACTTTCTAACATTTTAGTACTAAATAGTGGTGCAATCAGAATTCTTTCTTTCAGGGTGGTTCCGAAGCAGGATTACGAACTTAACTTTTTCTTTTTTTTTTAGCTAGAATCGAAATATGAGTAATAAATAACAAATTATTTAAATACACCTTTTAAAAAAATATATTTTTATAAAGTAAACGAATTCACACATTTTTATTATTTAAAATATTATTTGGAACTAAAAAAAATATTTAGCATGGAACCTAAACACATTTTTTAAGTAATTGTTTTAAAAATATATAAAAAATTGGGAGGGACCCGGGATTTCTATGCCCACTCCTGCGTAAGCCACTGGTATTAAAATAATTCAATAAAGTTCAGTATGTTTCTAAAATGTCGGCGTTTAGGGGGCCATCTGCCCTATTTTATGGTACATTTTATTCCACGAACTCATGGAATACGCATAGTCCGGTGCAACCATTCTTTCTGTATGAAAGGAGTGATAATTTTTGTTTAAAGAATGCTCTCATATATGCACCCACAGAAGGGGCTAACCCCTTTCATCCCAAAAGTGCAGAAATAGAACTGGAAATATCTTAAAAATAGATAATTCTCACTGAATTAAACAATTTTAATTTAAAATATGGTAATTTTTAATTTACTTCGAAAAATGGTCCAGCAAAAGAAGTTTATGATATGAAATAAGAACTCACAAATAATAAAGATATTATGCTTGTAGAGACGCAAAGTAGTTGATATCATACTGAGATCCCCTGCCCTGTGAATTTTATATATATGGCCCAATCTCTGGATCTCAGTATTCGAGAACCCGCTCTCAGAAAAAACACGAGTCACAAGCTTTCCTTTACACTTTTTATGATAAGAATGAACAGGTTAAACCAGCGTTCAGAATTAAAAAAGGGGGGGTTGAGAAAAAAAAAGAATGGCATATGTCTTTGGAAGATTTCTATGTGCACTCTTAGTAATTCGGATAATTTAGCATTGTATAAAACCATAAATGTGTAAAAAAACAATCTGTAAATCAGAGAAAATAAGCTCTAAATACAACTTTGTACCAGGCGCGTAGCCAGGAATATTTTTCGGGGGGAGGGGGTATGAACTTATTTGTGTATAAATAGACGGAATTTCATCACTAATCCAAAAATTTCGGGGGAGAATAGATCCCGATATCCCCCCCCCTGGCTACGCACCTGCTTTGTACAACTTCGCTAAAAAAAATTCTTTTTGGTTGGGTTTTGTTATGGGCTTATGTATGGGCGGCATATACCCATAACAACACTGTCCCGGATGTGTTGTTATGGGGCACATATAAGACCCTATTACCGATTCTATTAGTAGTAACGAAAGTAACGAGTAACGACTACTTAGTAACGAATAGCGAACATCTAAGTAACAAATACATAATGATACTCATTTTGTCGTTACTTTTACAGCACTAGTTCCAGCGTAGAGGGGAAAATGCGTGGAAAAAAAATATATGGTGCGAGATCGCCGACCGGCACCCCATGTATTAAAAAAAATTTTTTTTAGGAAATTTTTTAAAGTTTCAATTAAGCTTGCTATGTCAAGCTTAATGCAAGTTGAACAAGTGTAAACTTAAACACTTGATTCAAGCTTGCATTAAGCTTACACGCTTGAAAATTTCAAGCTTAATTCAAGTTTATTGACTTGATAAATCAAGCTTGCTGCAAGTTTGATGCAAATTTGCTGTGCTGTCTGAGAGCACAAACATCAGTGCTGCCTTTCCTCGATCGCACGCGCGAAGAAATGCACCCCTTGAACCAATCTAGATACAGGCCTTACAACTGAAGCTTTACTGCGGATTAGCAGCTCCGGTGTCAGGATATTTTGCCGTCGATACTGAAAGGAGTGGGCTTTGTGGGTGGCTAATAACATGTAAAAGCTGCGGCGCTTACATTTTGGTCACAACCCTTTGCACTCGAAGAGTCATGGGGCTAGGTGGTGTGACCAGTTTAAAATGAGTATCTCTAAGATAGTCACACCCACTTGGGCACATCAATTTTTGGGTTTAAAGAGGTGTGATGAAAATGTCAGAACCATATCCGGTATATCTCGTCAGACGCGGCTATGGGAAGATGACGTCACACATGCGAAGGCGTGGTTCACGAGATATAAAGGATAAGGCGAAGACCTTTTAGTCAAATCCGTTTGCACCCGAACAATCAGGTGACCCAGAGAGTGTGACCATCTTATTTCGGCTATCTCACACAAAGATGGCCACCCCCCCTCAGGTCACAGGTATGAGAGTTCAAATTACGCGGACTCTTACACTACATGACTATTTAGGACACATAAACAACGGATAGAAATAAAAACCAAAGTTACACAAACAGTGTCCAAGTGCAATATGTTTATCTTTCATCATTTTTTCGGACATTAAAATTTTTTCTTCTTTCTGGTTTTATTTCAGATATGCATTTTCCTACTGGGCGTTGCAAGCAACAGATCTCATGGTTATCTGCGTGGATTAATGTCAACCTCGGAAAAACTGCTTGCAGGACAAGAAAAAGGCTCTCTTACACAAGAATCATTGACATCTGGATTCAATTTGAAAAGGGAAGCTGAAAATTCCGAAAAAAGCCCAGGTCCTAAAACTCAACTCAGTGCTGAAAAAGGAGGGTCTCCTGGCGGCCAAGGCAGTGCTGGAAGCAGTGGATCCCATGGAAGTCAAGGTAGTGCAGGCAGTCAAGGCGGATCACAGAGACTGAGAAGGAACTCACAAACCCAGAACACTAACTCTGGATCGGCTCCCGGAACTCAAGGCGGTGCTGGAAATGGAGGGTCTCCTGGCGGCCAAGGCAGTGCTGGAAGCAGTGGATCCCATGGAAGTCAAGGTAGTGCAGGCAGTCAAGGCGGATCACAGAGACTGAGAAGGAACTCACAAACCCAGAACACTAACTCTGGATCGGCTCCCGGAACTCAAGGCGGTGCTGGAAATGGAGGGTCTCCTGGCGGCCAAGGCAGTGCTGGAAGCAGTGGATCCCATGGAAGTCAAGGTAGTGCAGGCAGTCAAGGCGGATCACAGAGACTGAGAAGGAACTCACAAACCCAGAACACTAACTCTGGATCGCTCCCGGAACTCAAGGCGGTGCTGGAAATGGAGGGTCTCCTGGCGGCCAAGGCAGTGCTGGAAGCAGTGGATCCCATGGAAGTCAAGGTAGTGCAGGCAGTCAAGGCGGATCACAGAGACTGAGAAGGAACTCACAAACCCAGAACACTAACTCTGGATCGGCTCCCGGAACTCAAGGCGGTGCTGGAAATGGAGGGTCTCCTGGCGGCCAAGGCAGTGCTGGAAGCAGTGGATCCCATGGAAGTCAAGGTAGTGCAGGCAGTCAAGGCGGATCACAGAGACTGAGAAGGAACTCCCAAACCCAGAAAGCTAACAGTGGACCTGCTCCTGGAACTCAAGGCGAACCTGGAAATGGACTGTCTCCTGGCGGCCAAGGCGGTGCTGGAAACAGTGGATCCCAAGGAAGTTAAGGTAGTAAAGGAACTTCATAGAGAAAAAGACATTCTTGCTAGAGAAAAAGACACACGTATGCAAAATATAGCGAAAATAGGTGTATATATTTTTTCACCTTAAGTGAAAATTATAGAATAAAGAAAAATTATTTCAAATCTACAACTTATTCTTTTTCGCATGAAGTTGTATTGATTGCTTACGTAAATAAACAAGAATTATATGCTTAATGACTCCGATTAATCCTTGATATTTGTTTTGTAGTCGTTTGCTAATTTGTATGTACGTATATTGTAGATCTTGTGCTATCATGTCACCCCAACAGTGGTGGTGGTTGACATGAGTATAGAGGATATTTCTCGGGACATTTAACTCTTTCCATATAATGCATGCGGCATCAAAGCACAGCGTTTAGAGAAAAGAAAAAAGCAAGTTAATCATAATTAGATGTCGCTCGTGGCCTGTTTCAGTGGTGGGACCTGAAAAAAAATAGTGCCACTTAAAATCCTTTAAATATAAATACATACATATAGTGGTGCAATCTATACCCTGCACTCAGTGCAAGCATTTAAAATCTTTCAAACGGACAATAACTATCAAAATTACTATAAAGATTTTGCTATTTTTTACCTAATCATGCAATTGTATAAAACGTAATTATGTTAGTATTGACAAGTTTGCTCTATTGCTAATCTAAATGTCACGTTTAATTTTTATTTCGTATTTATGTCCTTTGTAGAGCTGCTTGTTCATAATTTTTAAATTATTTACTTATTTTAAAATCAATATTAATATAGAAAATATTTTGTAAATCAAGAAAACAAAACAAAAATACCTGACTGCATTGCAAAAATACGATCATGCAATTAAAAAATGATTTCCTACTGAGCGTAAAATTTCGTTACCAACTACTCCGGAATATCATTAACTGCTTTTTGCAATCAGTAATTTTTAAAATTAATTTTTGGAATAAACAGTGAGCGATTGCGTGCTGCTGCATTATGTTGGTATAATTTAAACCAAAGTCACTGTTTAAAAAGGTAGTTAATGATATTCCGGAGAAGTTGGCAACTATGCAATAGCTACCAAATGTCTAAATTTCCCCGTACATTCGTGTAGATCACCATGCGAGAGCCCGGAGATCTGGACCCCGAAGACAGAGCCAAATAAGCCGTATGGAAGCCAAGTTAATGACGTGTCAGTATGGCTTTTGTGTTATATGCCAAAATGTCAACCCGGTAAACGGAGAAAGGACGCCAAGTTCCTTGCAAATAAGCCCATGTCCCGCGCATGGTTCAGATAAGGAAAAATAGTAGTTATCGCTTTTTGCTTTTTTTTACGGATAATATTAAAGTATAATAAAATGCGTGCATTTTTTTGATAAAGGTAAATTATTAATAGAACTGTGTTACATAATAGGAGCAAGTTTTGATTTGGATAGTGGTTAGCCGGTGGGGCCAGGTCCCTGTGGCCCCTAATAACGAGCCGCCACTGATCATAAATGAACTTAGAGCAGCTTCACTGTCCGTAAAATCAATTTTCCTTTAGCAGATTTTTGTTAATATTATTGGCTCAAATAGTTCAACTTTTAATTTACGTGTTTATTCTGTAAATATTTAAGGCATCTCTTAATTTTTACTTGTCTGTCTGTCTTGTTTTCGTGGATTACGGGGGCTTAGGCACTTCTTCTTTTACAGCATTTTGTATCAACTCCAGATCCAGATTAAATCGATAGCAGCAGTACTTGCCAAGGGTGTTAATTCACAGACACCCGAACAGTTCCTTTGTACCTCATTCAGGAGCCGATAGATGGCAGCACTACCAATCGTAAGCGGGGCTTCTTTGTTTTGAATCAAATACCAAGCAGAAAACTCCCAGACGCCTCACCATGGCACAGTGGTTACGTTGCTGGAAATGCTAGACGGACGAAGTGTGAAGGTCCGGGGTTCGGGTGCCATCGCGCGTCCGTCGACCTCACCGTTCGGAGTTTTCCGAGGTTTTCTCCGAAACTTAGCACAAATACGGGTTAGGACCCCTTAAAAAGACTACCACGGAGGGCATCCCCCCCTTGTGTTGTCCTTCTGACGAGGATTTATAAGCGGACTTCGAGCCAACCACACAAATTCGATGTACATGTTCTCAAGAACAACAACAGACTCCAATACTTAGTTTTGACACCCACCAGAGGTATCGTTTTTTTATGGGAACTTGGAGGACACTGCGACCTAGACGTATTCAAAACGTACCCCAGTTTCAACTCACAACCTTTCGGCTGCGAGATAGACGCCTCTCCCAACTGCGTTACTGCGGCACTAATATTTACTTACTTTCAGTTTACATGCAATATATAAAATTCACAATTATAAACGTAACCGGATTTATAAAAAGTAAATTACCCGATTATTTTTAGAAATCTTATCTTTTCAGTGCGTACAGAATTATTTAAAATATTGTTGTTAAGCAATATTTGACTAGAGAATTCACAAATTATACTTTTATGTCATATGCTTTTCTTTCTTTAGTATGAAACTCTATTCTATGAAGGCGACTGCTTCGTTAGAGATCTTCATTTTCTATATTTCGTAGTATTACCCTAAAAAAAAACCCAACTATTTTAGAAAACCTGTACCTTTTTCTTGCCAACACAGGCCTGGTAATATTATAACCACTTACTGAACACCAATAAATATTTACAGAGGCTTTCTCGTAAGTTTCTAGAATGGAGAATCAACATCGCTATTTACTTTTTACTTCTACAAATACTTTCGCTTTCAGTCTCCCTGGCAATCTTAAAGCAAGTTCTCATATTTTAAATACGTCCAATTTAAAACGATATGGTTAGTGCTAATATTCACCTTCTTATTTCGTTACCAAATGTGTATATTTTTGAGGGTATCCGGATTAAAAGGCTATCAGGTAGCCACTTAAACAAAAGATGTCCGTATATACAAAGGGCATTCCATAAAAACTCAGAGTAAAAT
>JAWZYV010009719.1:0-26476 GCA_038373885.1 Cheiracanthium punctorium
TCCGACTCCCTCTATATACTTTTATGGATAATAGTCGCAAGTACTTCTGCCCCAATATCCCTTCATGAAGTGCCAATATGACACTCCATTTTATTATAGTGTTCTAAAAGTTCTCTTACTGACGACTCGTGGATATCATAGGAACATCCAATGAGCTCATCCTCTTTGCATCTTCCAAACGATTTACGTTCAGAATACAGAACAGGGAAGGCCATTCTCGATGGCGTAATCTACGAGTGTCACTCTGAAGAACACAATAACACGCATCTTTATCCTCGCCCCATTAGAGCGCGAAAAATATCCAAACACTAAAAAATGGAGAATGAACGCCATTATCAGAAGACTATTACATTCCTTCTTTCATTTTTAAATGACAAGAAATGAGCTGGTTAGGTTGCAGTACGGAAACTGAAGGACCCAGTGTATTGTCGGGGCAAAAGTCAAAGTTAAAATATTATATACTTAACCCACATACCTAGGTACATACAAGCATCATTATTTTTGGCAACAGAAAAAAAACCTATGTCCCTTCATAGAACAGGGACATAGAAGTCAAGAAATCCCCCCTGCCTTTAAGGCCACGTGACCTCCGATATCCAAGGTGTCCACCCACGTCAGGAGGCGAAAAGGGTCATCGTGAGTCGCCTGACCGCCACAAAAAAGAACCGTTCAGTAACCATTTTCTTCATTTTAGTTGCCAAAATAGTAGCATTTTTGCACGAAGTTAAGAAATGAACACGCGTCTTTTAGCTTGATTTAAGAAGGAATGGATAAAATAAGAAATTTAAAAACTTCATGCATTACATATAAGAGCATGTGGTACATTTTATAGTACGGTTAAAAAACCAGATGAGAATGTTCGATCCGTAGCAACTTTGAAAAGAAAAACGAAGTTGGCAAAAACCGAAATCTGATTTTCGAATGAGTCGGTCGCCTAAAACTGGAAAGTAGTATGGAAATGACGTTTCTTTTTTGAATCAAAAAGTCGTCCAATCTTTAAATGAGTAGCAAAAATTCGCCTTTTGAGTCGCATGTGGACACTCTGGACGTCGGAGTAACGAGAGGGAGCGGACTCACCCCTCACCAGGATCTTGCTTCAGACATAGACAGCTGCTCCATGCTCGTGTCCAAATCACGCTCCTTGGCCGGCCACCTGCAAATTATTTATTTTTAAGTGCATAGTCACATTAAGGACATTCTTTTAGTGAGGTGTTCAAATATAATGTTAATATTGATACTGTAATATTTAAGTGTATTCGCAATTTTTTTCAAAATAATAAGTTTTTCAATAAGTTTTCTTTCAATAAATATTAGTACAATAACCTTGAAATCTCTAAATGAATAGTTCACCTTAATAATTGTGCATTAATGGTAATAATTTCACTTTTGAGTCATATTATTCATTGTATTTCTTAAAATTCATCTTTAAATAATTTTGTTATGATATCTGCTTAATTCATTTTATTTATGTTTTACCGAAATAGTCAGTTTTCCTTCTATTACAAGTTTGCTCTGCCCTAATTTTTTTTTTTTTCTTTTCCCTCCCATTCTTTTAAGCTAAGCCCTTGAGTGTTCACATAATTTAATTTTGATTTCATTTTATTTTCAAATATTTTAGCGATGTTTCGGCACTTAATAAAATCAATTTTTCTTAATTTTCAGCATTTTCCCGTGCGATTTGACTTTTTACTGGTCTAAGTACTGTTTCGGTCAATCGTCTTTTTTTTCTGTTTCTATTAACGTACGCTTCAAATTCTCGCCATCTTGAAACCATCCGCCATTTTCAGAGAAGAGCGATGCTTTGCACACGAACTCCTTTTTCCCGCCTGTTTCCCTGTGGAAGGTTCTCTAAGGACGCCAACAAGCTGGCGATCGCCGATTGGCCGAGAGGGCCGCCCGCTTGGTAGCGTGGCTAGAGGGAAGGGGACGCGACACGCGAAGAGTCATTCGAGGACTCGAGGTCGGAGAGCGCTGGAGTGAGCCGGGTAATTTCGTCTTCCCGACAGCAAGGAAGTTGGCCGCCGGATAGACTCTAGGCCACCAAACGGGCAATGAAGCGGTAATTCGCGGGAAAGTGACACGACATAAGCAAGTATGATTTTAAAAAAGAACGACTTTGCCCTAGCGGAAAAGGATGTCCATTGTAAAACAGTAGGGTTTAGCCATTTCTTGCCCAATACAGAAGATATTGCCAAGCCAAGACTCGGCTTTGGAAACGTATTGAATGGCACACGAATTGGGCGATCCGGTGCCATAAGTGGCTGCTACCTTAACGACTGACGCGTCTCGATTGACAAATGGTTTAAAAATGGGATTTTTTAACACTTTTCCCTGAAGGTTGAATAATTTCGGTTTGTCTGTCTGCCTGCCTGTGTTTTAACTGCTGCCCTTAGGCATCGATAACTACGAAACTCGTACGTTATTGCTACGTACAGTACCAAACATAGACGCACTCAGGGAGGGGACCCCCCAAAGCTGTAGAAATTAGATGTGGAGAGCTTTAACCCTTTGAGGCGCAACCCTTTCCCAATGCTGAAAAAAGGGCAGCCGTTGCCATCGCTCGACTTCACGACCAGCAAGAGGGCGGACGATAGCCAGTTGTCGTCAAAATAGGGTCTCTAGATCTGTGGCACGCGATGAGCGGTTCGATCGTCCGCACTCTTGCGGGTCGTTCAGTCGAGCGATGGCAACGGCTGCTCTTTTTTCAGCATGGGGCCGCCTATCCAGCTGTTCTCGCATTCTTCCATTTTTTGGCAGATGCCAGTGCTGTTAATAAGAATCGTGACCATTTTGCTTACGGGGAAAGGACGTTCTGAAAAAGTAAAGGATTCTCGTGGAGCTCTGTCACCGGCCACTATTTTTGTAGAAATCCAATCTAGTTTCGTGACTGGCAATAATCAAAACGTCAGAGTTGGGTGTTCCCAGAGTGGGAACACTGCGCGTTAAAGGGTTAAAAGTTGAAATTTGTTACAAAGAAATTAAAATACTTTATTTTTGAAAATTGCCTTCAAATAATTTTTAAATATTTATTTATCGAGAGATGTTAGTTTTTAAATGAATACATACAGTCAGCGTAGGAAGTACAGTTAAACTCGTTTACGACATCATGAATGGATGAGATAATTATTTATGAATCTATAACTTATGCTGATAGTGGGCTTGTGTTCTATAGGAAAGTGGTACAGAATATCTTGACGTTACAAGAGAGTTATAACTGTCATCGTGGTCTCTATAACCAAGTTCAGCAGTACTTGAAACTCCACCCCCCATGAACTAAAATCCTGGGTGCGTCACTACTACCGAGTACCCTATGCGGCATTCATAGATCTTTCACAGGAGTACTCCAAAGAATTCTAATACACGACACTCTATGCAGTCGTTATTTCAAGTGGCTTTACGAGATATTCCGGTATTTTAAACAAAATAAAAGGGATATTATGCTATTAAGGACTAGAAGATAAAACTGTCCATCCAAAAGAGTGCGTTTACCATTTATAGTTCTTCTATAAGAGTACTCAAAAGCATTTTAATACATGACGGACTAAGGCCCTATACCGAGATTCATCCTTTCAAGTACAATACAATAAACCTATAAACATTTATAACAGTTCATTCTTTAGTTAAAACATGGAAAGGAATTTTAAAGTTCTTTTACAAGGTCTCAAAATTAAATTAATAGTGATCAATCGCTTTTTTTAAGGTAAAGGTCTCGAGCTTCGGCTAATTCTGCGGCTGTCGATTGAACGGTCTGCAGTTTTGGGAGATTTTCACCCGTTTTAACGTGAATGCGCTTCTAACACCCTTAAAAAAGTCCTTTTCGAAAAGTCGATTTTTCTCAACATCGACACCCCTGTCTTTAAAATATAAATGAAAAAATAATTGCAAAGCATATGCGTATCTTAGATCTGATGGGATATACCTTTTATGATAAAACCTAAAAGGTGGGGCTGAGGCGTTGGTTTTGACCCAACGCTGATAGGTTTCAGAACATCGTTAGCGGAGTGAAATGAACCCCAAACGCTTAATTATTTTCGGGAAAATAGCAATTCAATTTTCACAGTAAGTTTTTTTCAAGAATTTAATTTTCCAAATAAATTAAAATTTGTTGAAAAATACAAAATTTTTTGGCCCTTGAAACAGGTGGGTCCAGGGAAAGTGCCCGGGTCGCCCTGCCGATACACAAGCTCTGACTCCCCCCCCCCCCCCCGAAACAAGGGACAAACCGAAAATCACACTTTTCAACCTTGCTGGAAAGTGTTAAAAAGGAGTGTGATTTGGAACAGTTCATACCAAAGGTATCGTGGAGCAGTTTTCACTGCAATCATAAGCTACGACTTTCCAGTAGGTTTACTTCAGATTTTATAGTCTATTTTTGTAATTTTTTTTCCAAGGGTATTTTTAAAAAAGTTACCTGAATAATTTGTACATTGATGTACTTAAGTCAAATTACTAGTTTAGTATTCATTTATTAATAAAACGACCCAATTTCAGCTTTTACCACCTTTTCGTAAATTTGGGCGATTTCTTCGTCCATAGCTGCCATGCTCGTGGCAAACAACAAAACTGCGCCCTCTCTCTGACTAATAGGGCTATCACACCGAGAAAAATCCGACCAACTTTCCTTGCAAATGAAGTTTCTGGCCGATTTTCTCCGCCGATACCTTGACGACCGTGAACTCCAACTTTTTCCTTTCCGAAGGAAAAAATCCGAGTCGGACGAAATTTCGGCCAATCACAGTACTTCTTCCTGCTACGTCATAAGCAATTTCGAGCAATGGCGACTATGTTCGAAGCTTGGCAGCTTGGCTCGATGTCAGAATCACGTGTAAATAAAATTATGGCCGCGTTCAACTGGAATTTGGAATTAGAGATTGCTGCCCATCCGATGCTGCCGAAATTGCTGCCGATCCGATGTAAATATACCAACGCATCTATAAGTAAAATAAGAACCTGCACGCCAAATCAGCGATGCGATGACTAGTTGGCGTCGGAGAGAGTTTGTTTACTTTTGAAACCCTTAAAGATAACCACGCCTTCAAGTCCGTCGGAAAAGTTGGTCCAGCGCGAAGTTGCTCGGATTTTTCCTTTAGTGTGATAAGGCCATTAGACTGACATCCAGGGTCACTCTTAGAATTCCACTAAAATGACATTTTTCGTTGGCTTCTGCTGTGGCGGTTCATTATGCTAGTGAAAGACCTCGCATAGTTCTAAGGAGAGTGATGCGAGATCAATATTTTAGTGTCCTATTCCGGCCTTCATTCCTAGAAAAAAGAAAAGTTCCGGAAACCTGATATTCCGGTACGTTCATACACAGGGGCGTACTGTAAGCCCGCGACTCTTGCAGTACGGCGCACAGTCAGAGCCTTATTATCGCACGGGCAAATCGGAACTTTGCCCGGGCCCCCAGGCACGAAAGGATCCAAAATTTCAAAAGTTGTTCCGAAATATTCTTTAGTATATCAAAATTTTTTGGGGAAAAAAAAAGTTTCATAGATGGGGGGGGGGGGGGCTCCTAAAGCATCAATTCCTGGGCCCCCTTCGGTCATAATCGGGCCCTGTGCACACTGTCATCCGGCAAACGAAACACTTTTTTCCCTCGAAATCCATAATGGTAGGATTTAGACTGATCCTTTCAAATTTTGATAAAGTACTCGAATATTTTAATGTTCACTAGCAACTGGAGATTCATACCACCTAAAGCAAGTGAATAATAAATCTATGAATTAATTTAGGATTTAGTTTTACTAAAACGTTATTCTTTATTTAAAAAAAAAAAAGAAACGAAAACCAAATAACCATAATCATGTTAGTATTATATCACAAACACTTAAAACGTTAGAATTTTACTTTGCATAAGTAGTAGCTTTCTAGACAGTCTACCAGGGCCCTTGCTAAAGTGGGGGGGGGCGGTCTCCCCCTTCTAAAACTCGCAAAATTCTATTATACTTGGTAAAATTAGACAAAAAAAAGTTTTAACGATCAGTCAAAAAGATCATTTTCTTTCTATTTCTGGTACGCTTGGCTAAATGGCGCAAACCCAGTTGGCCAAAGTAAAAAGTTGGTAATATAGTGGATAAAAAAATTTAAAAAGTTGGTAGAAACCGATATTTGACTTGGCAATGATCGATACCTCCCTCCCCCCCCCCCAAAAAAAAAAATCTTAGCTATGGCTCTACAGTCTACCAATGTGCTGAATTCACACAAAATTTTCAAAATGATGGATACGACAGCAGAAAACTCTGGTTAGTGTTTGAGGTTCGTAGCTTAAAAGTTCAATGTGCATGGAAAGTTCTAGTAATCGCTCCACCTGACAGGATGAAATGCAAATTTCATGGATTCCGAGGACGTCGACGAACCCTCTGCTATACACACCATTCACAAGAATGAATGAGCCATAACACGATTTATAACACTCATCACGGAACAGTAAAACGGTAAACGGCTTAACCCTTTGAGGCGCAACCCTTTCCCAATGCTGAAAAGGGCAGCCGTTGCCATCGCTCGACTTCACGACAAGCAAGAGGGCGGACGATAGGCAGCTGTCGTCAAAATAGGGTCTCTAGATCTGTGGCACGCGATGAACGTTTCGATCGTCCGCCCTCTTGCTGGTCGTTCAGTCGAGCGATGGCAACGAGTGCCTTTTTTTCAGCATGGGGCCACCTCTCCAGCTCTTCTCGCATTCTTCCCTTTTTCGGCAGATGTCAGTGCTGTTAATAAGAATCGTGACCATTTTGCTTACGAAAGGACTTGCTTAAAAAGTAAAGGATTCTCGTGGTGCTCTGTCACCTGCCACTATTTTTATAGAAATTCAATCTATTCTTCGTGATTGGCAACAGTCCAAAAGTCAGAGTTGGGTGTTCTCAGAGCGCGAACACTGCGAGTTAAAGGGTTAACAGGGAAGCTTTCTCAGACGCTGTTATTTCACACACAGCAAAATGCTTCCACAGCCTAAGATTCGGCGGAAATTCTACGAAGAAAATCATCAGCAGTACCTCAGGATTCAACAACGAAGAACGTGCGATCGGCATTCGAAAACAAGCATCTCAAAATAAGCGACAGGTCACTTGCAAAGGCACTCAGTGCAAAGCCTTATGCTCCCCAACGAACTGACAACGAGCATTCACTCGACCGAACTTCCCTGGAGCGACTCTGCTTTTTTAGAGCTTGCGCCGGCGTCACGTGAACACTCCAGAGACTATCTGCAGAAAAATCCCAATCCATCGCGAACCCCGATTGTCTAACAGAAATGGTGGGAAAAAACAGGACAAGGTCCCATTCCTAAAATTGGTCTATTGGGGCCAAAAATAAGTCCCAAAACTTAAGTCGGCTAAGCGAAATCGCCCGTTTCTCGAGAATTAAGAGTTTAACAATGGGGGACTCCCGAAACTCCCCGTTTAGCGTTCTAAGTGAACCCATTTTGATGCACCCAAATGTAAATGTCACTGACTGGAAGCATAGAATACAAATTTTAGACTCTTTTAATTCCCAGAAGAAAGCGCGCCACCCCCAAATTGATTCCGTAGGGCAGAACGACCCCAGAAACTCGTAACAATATTAGACAATACAGTGCATTGTGTGAAGAAGTATTATTCATTTTTTCGAGTGTTCACACCATGGGTTTGTTTTCCAGAGTTCGGCGAAATATACAGAAAATGTATTTTCGATACAAAATACATGGATTCAAACACCAAAATACTTCTAAAGTTAAAAAAAGTAAAATATATAAAATATACGTATTTTCAAAAATACATACAAAGCACAAAATACGTGTTTTTTTTTTAAAAATATTTGAATTGAGAAGTTCAATTTTCCAAAGATCCCAGTTTATTTTATTTAAATACATTTCAACAAGAATAGCAAAAGCAATCTTAATAATTATGTTAAGTAAAAGGTGCTATTTGTTTATTTTAAAACGTTGTCTTTCAAAAGTTCACCTGCATAGCAATAAGATCCGAATCAGACCCGTTCTGAGAAATTGCATTAATACTGAACTACAATGAAAACTATATAATTTCGGCACATGAACAATGAATTCTCGTTTGTATCAAAATGGTTTATGAAAGTCACACAGTGAGAAAATAAACCTCTGCAATATAATTTTTATATTATTTATTGATTTCAGTTGAATGTTTGAACACAGCAAAATCCCAACCTACTAAAAAAATTCCAAGTTTTTTCATTCGGTGAGTTTTAAAATGTATCATAGATTTAAATGTTTTGCATAGTGGCTAAGTTTTCAGCTTCCATAGCAGACACTACTCCTTAACTTTTTCATTTCCATCGACAGACAAAATTGGGAAACATTTTAAATTAAGAATTGCGCAAAGATTTCAAAATCATGAAGTTTGTTTCACCCCATCCTATTTCGGAAAGCTGTCACGGTCTACAGTGAACGGTGTTTTGCTCCGTATGTAACGCGAATAAGGCTTAAAAACCTTTAAAATGTCCTCCAGCCAAGGCAGCCCCCCCATATCTTTGCCTCTTACATACAATAACCAAAACCCACTAAACTACTGTAGAAATACCGACAGTCTTATTTTTCTAGTACTTAGCAATGCATTTCAAACTGTTTATAAACTACTCAAAAATGATTTTCACTACTTTTGGCTTCATTTACAGTGTAAATATAATACACATTCCTAGACCAAACATATTGTTAGCAAGGGCGGATTAAGGGGGGGGGGGAGGAAGCGACCGCCGCCCCCCGAGAAAAGAGAAATTAATGTAAAAGATCCTATTTTACTTCCATAAAATGGATGTATATGTCAATCTTCTAACTTACCGCCCCCACCGACAGACTAACTGCCCCCCTCCCCCGACAAACTTTCATTAATCCGCCGCTGACTGTTGTTAGGGTTTTTCAACAGGAGTATGAAAAGGCTTTACTTTCCCTTTCCTGTTTAGTTAAATTTTAAGATCACCAGCGATCCTAACACTTTGTTACAAGACCGCGTTTAATTCTGGTGCAGGTCATAAATTCCATTCAAGATGGGGGGGGGGGGAAGTGAAAATCAGCCATTTTAAGGATTTTCATTGGCACATGCTATCTAAGCAAATTTGTGGTGTTACCATTCTTTTAATGTCAGAATACAAAATGTATTTTTGTATTTTGAAGATACAAAATACACTGAAAATGCATTCTCAAAATACTTTGTTTTCACGAGAGAAAATACAAAATACAGGATACAAATGCATTTTGAAAATACATGTATTAGCGATACAGTAGTAATATTAAAATAAAATATTATGAATAACTTTTGTTGTACGTAGGATAATGAAGGCATAAAACTTACTTCATAGTGCATGTACAGTACAAATTTTGTTTTCATATGTATTGGCTATGAAAATGTTCCAATTTTCAATTTTTAAAAGCTTTATGCAACCACCCCTATTTCGCGGCCACCCCTCGAAACGGCCACTTTTCTTGAAGAACCGGTGGTGGCCGCCCTAGAGAAGTTTCACTGTTATTTGCCCAACATGTGTCCCGAGTTCTGCAGCATTTATAACAAAATTCAAGCCTTTATATAATTTCAAAAGAAAATGAAACTCCCATCCAACCATACGACGCAGTTACGGAAATAAATGAATTTTAGGTGTCATGTCACATTATATATACGGATCCGAATTTTTTATTATTTCAAAAACCATACGAGTTAATACGGTAACTAATATATGTACTAATATGGTAATATGTAACTAATTGTTAATGTTAATATTAATTTTCAATAAACTAGTATTAATGTTACTAAAAAATAGGGTAACAAAATCGCAGTCTTTAATTTTGCAAGACTTGCGAGACGAGACAGGCAGTTTCTCTGCGAGACACGAGACGAGACAGAGGTTTACTACTGCCAGACTAGACGAGACAGCCCTGTTTCTCGACTTGCGTCCATCCCTAAATATTTAAGGTCATACAGAGAAAAATCAAATTGTAGATGATCGCATAGTTACTCCATTTTAGGTAGTGGCCATTTCGACACTCAGTCAGCAATATCAATCCAATGCTTATCTTCTTTTTCTGGATGTATATGGATTTAAACAGTTAATTTTTTTCAGGGGCGTAGCCAGAAATTTTTCATGCGGGGGGGGGGGGGTTACGACTTCTGCACATAGCATATATGTATACGAGGGTGTGATAAGAGAGTGAAAAATACACATTTTGTGTGGCAAAAAAATTCTTCATGGGGGGTTATGATCCCCTTAACCCCCCCGCTTGGCTACGTCACTGCCTTGGGTAGTTCACAAGCATTTCGTCATTCTAATGTCACTCATGATACCGATGTCATTGAACACTTTGCGCTTTCCTGCAAATGCAACTAGAATAAAATCACTTCTCTATTTATTTATTTATTTTAACTTCTCTTGGATATTGCACCCTTAAACTCGGTGAATGAGTTCTGTAAATACATGCGCCACTGTCCGAAATTTTACACAATTCATATTGCTAGGCTCATTCATCTATATGAGGCCTCAATGAATTCAACTATAGGCCTCATTCATTTTCAACAACTTTCAGTCATGATTGACATCTAAAACAGGATTTTTTTTATAAAGTAATAGCTGGTTGACTGTCTGTTCAGCTGTCGCACGAGTCCCCTATCAACGGTCCCGTCGGACCCCCCCACAGTGTAATAATTCAAAATTACAAGAACTGAAAACTACGTGTTGTATCCCACAATACGCGATTTACATTATCATAATCTGTACGATATCTACTGTCTCGTTGATTCTCTCCATTCATTAAAAGTTGTTTTAAATCATTAAAAAATGCAATTCAATATAAAAATTGAAATGGACTTGGGTGTGCTAGAAACGACAATGATGTTGTTCTCAGGATTATTAACTGCAAGGGTCCTACTGTTGTTGTTCTAAGAAGTAGTATGACTGTGTTCATTCTGTGGTATACGAACTTTCCGTAGACTATTTTATTTTGTGCACCAACTGTTTTGTCCCCATTATCCCCCAGTGTCCCCTAATTATACAAACGTATTTTTAAAATTTAAAACAATATTTAGAAATTTCGCATTGTTTCATTCTTTATTCTCTTTCCGGGAGTTCTTCTCTCGATTCTAATATATTTTTTTAGATCGGAGAATAGAGCCTTTATCCTGATAGTCTTCATGCCTTCCGAACTGGCCATCCTAATATCCATTTCCTTTAAAATTTGCTTTTTGGGTTTATTCCGCGACCTAAAGTAATCGGTCACTTCCTCACCAAATTTCCTTTTTCGTGCGACTCTATCGCATGACTGCACTGCTCCAACGGTAAAATCACTCACTTTTTATACATATCACTTCTCTAACCTACATGATTTGTGCGGGATGTGTACGCAAGGGCGGATTAAATGGGGGCGGCGGAGGGGCGACAGCCCCCCCCCCCGAGAAAAAAGAAATTAATGTAAAAGATCCTATTTTACTTCCATAAAATGGATATATATGTCAATCTTCTAACAGGGTGTCTACCAAATTTCTGAAAGTCAATTTCCTGGCTTTTTCCTGACTTTTGGGAGGTCCCGGGAAAAAAATTCCTGACCAGTGCATTTTACTTTGGGAAATTTAACAACGCCCCTTCCTTTGTCTTTATATTTGCATATTTTGTACAACTTCTTGAAATCAATTTTAATTGAAGTATATAGGATTAAGCTTTCATCCGTTGAGAAACAGAAGTAGTCGCACTTTCTAATAGAATTATCTGTTCTTGGAAATACAGTCCTAAGCCATAATTTACCAAGTAAGCTAATTATCTTTTACCCTCCCGTCACGATGGATGAGCCCCATTTTTCCCTCCTTATACAAACGCATCGCTAGATGCTTTCGCGGTCCGAAATATGTGTTACAGTTTGGTTTCCAGTCTGACAATTAGAGAGAAAGCGTTAAAAAAAAAAAAAAAAAAAAAGAAGGGGGGGGGTGGCGAAACAAAAAAAATGATAGTTTTGGTGAATTTTCCGGACCTATTATCCAATTTCTCTGTTTTTTCCAGACTTTCCGGATTTTCCTGAGCGGTAGACACCCTGTCTAACTAACCGCCCCCACCGACAAACTTTGCATTAATCCGCCACTGTGTGTACGTGTACTTTCTTTTACTATACTCACTCAAAAAAGTAAAAGCAAAGAAATAACAATTGCTTATGCTTTGTTTTAATATACCCACTGAAAAAAGTATTTAAGTAAAAGCAAAATTTCTCATTTCAGTTTAGTGAGTAACTAATTAGTTTTTGAAATCTGCACAGCTTGAAATATAAGAAGTTATTGTTATTTGTTGCATCACGCTCTTTTTATGAAGAGCAATGCTTTACAAATGAAACCGACATAAGGAATTTGACTTATAGTCAAATACTTTTTTGGGAGGGTTTGCATTTCTGTTTGCACAATTTTGTACAATAACTTTATTTTTTTTTTAGAACAGAGCCCAATCAAAACAACTGTGGGCCCTGAGCAGAAGAAAAATTAGGCCCCTTGCAATAACCTCCCCCTTACAAAAGACACACACACATTATGATTGGTTTAGACCGAAAGTTTTAAATATATCACCCCTTCCAAACACAAATTTTGTTTAAAGTAATCTGAAATAAACGAATAGAGTTACAGGATATCAAAGAAACAGATAGTTAAACGTTACATTGAAATGCTATATCACAGGTGCTAACATGTACGGAATACAACTACTTTTTGAAAACCGTCATTTTTGTAAATATATCTTACAATAACCAATAATTCAAAATTTTTGCTATTTTTTAACATTAAAAATACTATTTACAAAAGGGGTTAGTTATTTTCCTACCTATTGGTATGCTATATCAACTCTAGAGCATTTCGAAGAATTAAAAATAACAAATTAATTTATTCACAAATGTAAACTTGAATTATCTTCCTTGTTCCTACTTTATAGCTAATCAATTATTTGACTTTTGAAATTCTTTTATTCTTTGTATTTTTTTTTTGTAAATTATAAAAGTGTAAGATGCAAGATTTTGGGGCCCTAAAATCTGTGGGCCCTTGGCAGTTGCCCCGTTTTCCCCTGCCGGTAATATGGCACTGTGTGTAGTCTCTTTTAGAGGACCTTTTAACAAAGTAGATAAGGTAAAAAAATGGTGCCTTAAAAAACGGGTGTTTGGAGGAGGGGGGTCGCCTAATACAGGTGGCCGCTCATAGAAGTTTCACTGTATGGCTTCTAAAAGTGATGACGTAGTATTTCTTACACAGGCAGTATACTTATAACAATTATTCAAACTGAATCCATATTAAGAAGCATTCATGTTCTGGAATTTCTAAGCATCTTTCTGGTGTACGCGCGTACTTGGATTTGCAGAGTATTGGTAAAAATCCACCGTGGCAGAAATATTGTAATTCCAATCAAATGCTTATTAAATGAAATTAGTTCGAACTGACAGTATGCGGATGAACTCATTTCACCAGCGTAACGACGGCAGTGTGTTTACAAACGCAAGCATTATCCTCTTTTAATAAAATGACTGGATCGTCTGCGATCTAGCCATTGAAAATGAGATCGGCAACACATGATTCTCCATAGAATGGAAAATAAATTATGGCGATGATTATTGCGCTATTTTATCCGAAGGCAAAGCGTTATTTTAATTAAGTAAGCCATTTCAGTGCTTATATGCTTCATTAAAATGTTTCATTACTTTTTCATATTACTAATATTGTTGTTTTTGGTAGATTGTGTTTGTAATCTGTTGAATCAGATTTAGAGAGCGTACGGAACGCTAAAAGTATTGCTGATCGCTTTTCTTTTTTCAATGCCTATCGCAATATTGATTAGGGTCTCATTCAAGTCTCAACATCCTATAATTATTTTACTCTCTGTTTCAGGGGTTCCCAAACTTTTTTCGCCGCGGCACCCTCGTCAGACTGAAAGCTTTCGCGGCAGATTACCTTTAAAGCAATTAGGTTAGAATGAAACAGTTTGAATGCATTTTTCATTACTTCTTTTATATTTTTTTTTATAGAGCTAACTATCAAGAAAGTATTCTCTCGGAAAAGGGATATAGAATTTGGACACCCTCCTTTTATTTCAGGGAGGACCTGTAAAAGAGAGGCAACTGGACACTGAACTTTCTCAAACTTGACTGAAACATTTCTCTTTTCACCGGCTTAATCACTGGCTCGGCTAACTTTTTTGTGGGCTAGAGATTCAGTGGAAATTATTGGATTATACTTCACCAAAACACTTTTCTTGATTATCTCCACGGCAACCCCGGCATACGCTCGCGGCTCCGTAGGGTGCGTAGCACACAGTTTGGGAACCTCTGCTCTATTCATACGAACTACAGCATAGTAAAACCAACAGCAGCAAATATATCTTATTTTATTGTGCTTAAATTATTAATAAACTGAATAACTTTTAAGTTAGGACAGTTTTATGCAGGTCCCAGTGGCGTACGCACGGGGGTTTGTTCGCAGTCCCCCCCCCCTTGCCGAATTTTCTTAAACATTAAATCCATGTATTTTTCATTTTTACATAAATATTACGTCTTTTAACTTATTACGTCTTTTAAGATTATGTCTATAATCCCTTGGAGGAAATCTGCGCATGCTACGGGCAGGGCCGTAACTAGGGGTGGGAGGGGCTGGCCCCCCACCAAAGGGGGCGGGAGCTGAAGAGGAGGGTGCAAAATCAGCTGGATCACAAGAGGTTTCAATAGAGCTAGTTCTACTCCTTTATTTTCACGTTTTTTCATTCAAAATAGCACGTGTGTAGGACTGGATGGGATTTTAAGAATTATTAAGCAGTCGTTCGAGATGTAGGGGGAGGCCCCATATGGACGGTTCTGCCAAGTGCACAAAATCATTTAGCTGCGCTCCTGGTTTTATGATATTACTAACTTTTTTTTAAATCCCATGAAGGTGAACAGTGTTTAGGATTTTTTTTCTTAAGTCCATTTGTTCTCGCTCTAATTGCCATCAACCAGCCTCGGCTGTCATGAAATTTGTGCGATGTAACATTTTAAAACTATTAATAATTGAGAATAAGCTCATTTTTTAGCTGAAGAATAAAACTTCAATTTACTGTATTCAAATATGTATTGGGAAAAACAGAAGTATTAGTTAATATTTAGCACAGATAGTATACATAAATCAGCCTTTCATCCCTCGAGTGGGTCGATAAAGAGAACCCAGGTTGCTTGGAAGTTAAACACTAGGGGCTTCGCGTCCGTCTGACCACCGCCTCTCAGAGCCCATGGTCGCGAAGGCGTGGTTAGGCAGCGTAGGCCTTGATCCCGCAGTATCCTTTTGCGCCTATGTTTTAACTTTTAATATTTATAAAAGTGTTAAAATAAGAAAAACTGTTTTTCTAAAATGGTATCGTGTAAAATTTTACATGTATAGTAATAAAATCCAAAACAAACCATTTCTGAGAAATGTCATTTTTGCTCAAAATGTAATTAAAACAGTGCATTAAAACGAACAGTGCATGTTAGTTTGTTTCAAAACAGTTTCTGAAACATTTATTGTCAAAAGTCGCAGGATTTAAAAAATAGCGTTTCGTTTGACTAACAAAAGAAATAAAAATAGGTTACCTAAAAGGTTATTATCAACCTTTACTCAGAATTATGATAGAGAAATTGTCATAGTCAAGAATCAGTTAATATCTTTACAAGTGTTTTCATACACGTGTGTGTGTGTGTTACACAATAAGTGTGTATGTATGTAGAGGGAGAGAAACAACAGTCTCTGCATTTTTGCTTAAAAATGAATAAAACCAGCCAAAATATTTAATCACTGGGTGTTTCTAGTTTACGAATCGAAACTGAGAAAAAGCGGACAAAATCCGGTTTCTTGCAAGATTTTTCAGGCTGTATTTTCCAGCCTGGACAAAATGGAACAACCCTGTAAAAAAAACAAGGCTGAAATTTTGCAATCATTATTTTGCCACCAAGTAGCCTCCGATGTTCGTTGTCGTGGCATTTTCGCAAAAGGGAATTCTGTAATATGCGAGTTTTTATTTTGCACTGTCTGGGAAACGAAATCATTGAATAATTCTGCTTCCAGAGAAAGAGAAACCATGAACTAAACTTACGGGAAATGTATCAGTTACAGGGATAAAGCTATAACTACAATTGCAATAAGAATTACAACTCCCAGAATTTCAAAATGGTAGTAAAAGTTCCGTGTGTCCATGAATTATATATTAATATTTATGCATTTTAATATTTGAGACTAAGTATTGGGTATGCTATCTACAAATCAGAATCGTTGAATTTGCGGAATTCTGTCGACATGGCGCTAATGTGCAAAACAGAGGAGCTCGCAAAAAAAATGCAAAATACAATGAAATGAATGCTTCCTAACATATTTGCTGAATCTTTCCGGACAACGGATTTCGATCTGCTGAGAATAACCTTCTGGACGTGCAGAAACTTAAACAAAATGGTGATTTCGGAAAAACAATCACTTTAAAAAATAGAACAATACTTTAAGGATATAACAAAGAAAGAACAATTATTTAAAAAATAGAACAATTATCTAAAATATGTTACTGCTGACCTCGGTCGCAGAAACCGTGCGACGAGGCGACGCCCGTCGCAGATTCTTGAGAAGGTCTGCAGACTATTTCAAGAGTTCATATCGAACGATATCGCCGACTGCATCCAGTGATTTAATATCAAATCTTTCTCCAGCCTTTTTGTGAATAGTTATATTTTAGTTCATTGCAAGCCATTATGCTAACTTTTATATCAACAATTAAAATGATTGTTTCGCCAAAATATTTCTTAATCCTTTGGGTGAGTTTTTATCTTTCAACCAAGTTTTGAAATTTTGTTGAATTAAAATATAAAACGTGCTTATAAAATTCATTGAAATGCTATTTGAAAAAAGTGAAGAGATTTGTTGGCCAGTACTTTACAGAAAAAGGGGGGGGTGTAATTCTAAAACTGGTTATCAAAATACTGAACAAGAAAAACCTACACATTTGAAGCTGTTCGCAAAATAAATGCTCAAAATCTAGCAAATGTTGTATATTTGTCATATAAGATGAATGTGCTGATTTAATAAGCATTTTATGGCTAACCTGTCACGTAGACGCAGTTTACCTTGCAGACTATTTTTGTATTTTTAAATCTGCGTTACAGACTGGTACAGAAAATTCTGCCACTGGGCTGCTGGCCATTTGCAAGACCCAATAAAAGTATTAGTAAGTCGGGCCATCGCTGAAGGGGGCTCCCACGAAAATATGCTACCACTGGCCATTTACAAGATTAAATATATACATATATCAGTAGGTCTGGCCATCCTTGCAGGGATCCCCTAGAAAATGGGATACCAGCGGAATCAAAAATAAATAAATAATAAACGAAATATAACAGTGGGTACGACAATCGTTATATAGAGGATCCTTCGGATATGTGTTACCGCTGGACCTTTGCTACACTTTAAAAAAAGGTGGCTCTGACCATCATGTAGTTCTTTGTGTTATTGTTAACTGTACAAACCTAAGCAAATTTGAATAACTGGATTTAAATAAACAAAGAGGAAAAGAAAAAAAAATAGCCTTTTTTCGCATGCGTTAATAAGCAGCTCAGAGCAAGCACATTCGTTACGCTTACCTACGTATGTGATGTGGTGGAAATGGAAATGGGGGTTACGGCCCATTATCTACGCTAGGGATCTAGGCTGGGGTTGCCCTCGTGGGGGGACTTTCTAAGGGGTCCTAACCCGTATTGACGCGGAGTTTCGGAGAAAACTATGGAAAATTCCGAACGGTTAGGTCGGCGGACGCGACCCGGTTTCGAACCAGGTACCTTCCGTCTCCCAGGTCAACGCGCGAGCGCTATGCCAATGGTGGGGCCGTGACGTGGTGGCTAAATTACAAAATAACAATAAGGCATGCGCGATGATGCGAGATCTTATGTTTAAGATGTTTAATAAGATTGTTGTTTAATGATGATGTTAATTAAGATGTTAAATAATGCTTTAAGATATTTTTGTTAGCATTTGTAATAGCTGCAACATGATTGCGCTCATGCTCAATATTCGTTTCCTCCCGGGAGAAGAACGGGTAAGCAGCTAGTATACATTTGAAATAGCATGTAAGCTCAAATGAATGCCATACAAGCTTAATCTGGATACCTGGAGAGTATCCAAAGAGTTGCTCTTATTCGAAAAAAAAAAACGTTGAAAAACCCTACCAAATATTTTTTACTTATTAAATTCAATTGTACATTTGAAAATTGATACTCCGCTTAAACAGCCTGAATGAGCGATCTTCTACAGTATACTAGCAGTCAAAGCCCGTTGCGGAGGCTATTATAACGGGCGCTCGGAAAAAACATGGGACGAAAATAGGTCTTAATAATATTTATCGTCGTCCACCAAAAATAAATATTCCATTTTTATTATAGACCCAAATCGAATTTCATGTTCTTCTGGAAACGTGCGGAAACTTTTCGCAGTCGAAAGATTTCGTTTTGTGTATCCACGCAGACCCTAGGCACACCCACGGAGGGGGCATGGGGGGTAAATAACCCGCCCTTTAAAATTATAAAATTGCCAGTAATGAATTAAAATATTTTATTTTAAAAATTGTCTTCTAATTGTTTACAATTTTGTGTGTGTGTGTGGGGATTCATTAAGAGTGGAGTGTGTTGGTTTTTAAATAAATATTTACAGTTAGTGTATGAAATAAAGTTAAACTTGGGCACAACATCACTAAAAAGAGCATAATTTGCAACCCCAGCCCCCTAAACCAAAATCCTGGGTGCGCCACGGATACAGATTCATGGCGGTAAAATATTTACATTGAAGTCTGTGAATAAATGAGTTATAAATGCTATCAAAAGTTTATTTTTTCTTTGCTTCCTTTTTTTACCAAGTGTTATCAGCAATCCCGAAAACTTTCTAGAATAAGATTTATATTATTCTAAGTAGGCTTATTTTCTCCCTTCCCAAAACACAACATCCTTTTAAAAACACAGTGTCCAAATCTCTGACAACATCTGCCTACTCTCCGTTTTCACGAAAAGGGAATTCGCTATGGAATTTTTTTTTATTTTGCGTGCCTTTTTCGATTGTTCCGCTCTTTAGTAATGTGCGTAATAAGAGTAGTACAGGGGTCGATTCAAGAATTTTTTCCAGGGTCCCATTTTTCTGAAAATCGCTTATTAAATTTTTTTAATTTCAAGGCTTAATTTTGTCAATTTCAACACTTATTTTTGTGAATTGTTATACTATCTTTTAAAAACATTCACTTTTCTTGCTAAATTAATGGATAAAACAGATTAAAATGTAGGGAAAATGTCAACGAAGGGCCATTTTAATCGATTCTAATTTTGTGAAGGGGCCGTTTTAATCATTGTAATTTTGTGAAGGGAAGATGCCGAAAAATGGACCCCATTTTAGACTGCATCGACCCCTGTAGTAGAAATATTACATTCATTTCTCAGAGCTAGACCGGACAGAGCCCCCCCCCCTCCCCAACCCTCTAAAAAAATTTCTCCATTTCTTTTCTAGCTAGAAAAGTCTTTTGAACGCTTTAGAATGAATACATTTTAAATCTATCGTAGGCTATATATATATCCAAAACCTCGTACGTCGTACATGATAAAACTTCTGTCAAAAATGGCAAGTATTTTATAAGAATTATTTTAAAGTAATGTGCACATAATTCTGAAATTCTTTCTTAATGTATATAGAGAATCACGATACAATGAAATATGACTTTTTAAATGTTGAGTACTCTGTGTTTGAAAACTAAAGCGGAGTTATTATAAAATTCGTAGCCCAATGAATAACGCATAGAGGAAAAACGTTAGCCACCACTAATGGCAGCTAATGTAGCAGATCGATTCGGTCAGTATCACTAACCAACATCAGCGCGAAAATGTATTGCGGCCCTGATGATGGTGAGTTGCATTGACCGAAACCGATTTACGGCATTCAATCTCATGGGCGATTGCTAACGTTCCTATTCCCGTCTTAAAGCAGTCACCATCTTTATCAAATTAATTATTAGTTTACACCTAACTCAAATTTACAAGTAAAATGCGAGCAAGTAATACATATATATATAAAAAACATATGTTTAAGTCAATTCCTACTTTGGTCAACAAAGAAAAATTTTATTTCAGTTACTTTTTATTTAATGAATTAAATTTAATGAATGAATTAACATTTGAAAAAACTGTATTAACATCAAGTGTCATCCACTACAAGTTTTTAAAAAAATGTATTTAAACTTGAGTGGATGAATGAAAAGAAATTTTATTAGCGATTGAAAATTTGAACACGATATATAAATATATATAGGGAGAGTGTCAACTAATGGTAGGAATTGAAAAAAGAGATGCACAGTAAGTGAGATGTTACAATAGAACTAAATACAAAATTTCAACATTCTGACAGTTGAGTTTATGCGAAATTATGCGGAGTTATGCGAAATTGTTTTTGACACCAAATTTGGCGATATTTCGGCAATACTCGACAAGTTCGACGAGAAATGACGATATTTTGGGCATGGACCAAACAATGACTGAGTATCGCCAAATTTGGCGATATTTCGCCAAAATTCACCAAGGACGAAGACAAATGGCGATGTTTTCGGCATGGTCCTAACAATGACTGACTACAGATGTAATATATTAAAGATGTCCATAGACATTAATGTACTGCAAGTCTTTTGGGTAATCCTATCAATAAACTCTCCAGGAGATTGGAACCCAAAATCGAGATGCACAACTAGATGTTACAACAATCTTATATATGAAATAGATTTTGAGATTTGATTGGTATTTTGAGATAGATTTTGAGATTATTTTGAGATAGATTTTGAGATTTGAGAGTTAAATATATATACACGTATACCAAAAGTCGCCACGCTTGGCGACTTTTGGCGTGGTTATTGAGGGGGGCACGTGCCCGGGGTCGGACCATTACCTAACTATAGGGTAAGAAGGTATTATGCTTGAAATGGATGAATGTCCCTAAAATTAATATTGACGATAATGTATTGGAAATCTTTTGAGTGTTCCTGTAGCAGAACAATAAATGATAAAGACACTTTTTTCGATGGAAAATTCATTTTGTAACCCTTAACAGCAAAAATCATTTCGGAGTCGTTTGAAGTAGCCTAAAACCTTTAAAATAAGCTTTCATGAATTTCTGCCCATAGAGTGTAATGTATTGAAAATCTTTTGGGGCGGCCCTGTCGATAAACTAACTAGTCGAATGGGACCGAAAGGGGAGGTGCACAACTCGACGTTACAACCATCCTGAATATAAAGTTTCAACATTCTAGGTCTAATAGTTTTTGAGGCATGCGAGTTGAATGAATTTCGGCCCATAGAGCATCCTGTATTTAGAACCTTTTGGTCTGTCCAGCCCCCCCCCCACACACACACACAACAAAGGCCGGGCACCGGGCCTTTGTCCCGTGTCCAGAGTCATTGCTAAGACTTTTTTTTTTTAGGGGGGGGCTAGATATCGATAAACTGCCAAGTCCAATATCAGTTTTACCAGCTTATTTATTATTTTATCAACTATATTACCCACTTTTTATTTTTGCCAACCGGGTTTAAGTCATTTCGCCAAGTGTATCAGAAATACAAAGTCAATTGTCGTTAAAAGTTTTTTACCAAGTTTGCCTACTAGGTATCTAATTTTGCCAAGTTTAATACAATTTTGAGAGTGTTTTGGGGGGGGGGAGGGCTTTAACAAGGGGGAAGCCCGTGTCCCCCTCTCTCGGAGGGCCTGCATTTCTTCCCAACTATTCTATCGCCACAGTTAGGGTTGCCAGGTCGCCAAACCAAATAGCCGGACAGACCAGCCAGTTTGGCCGGATATTTGGGTAAAAAGGCCGGACAGCCTACAATATTGAGGATTTTGTCTCAGGATTAATAGGTACGACAAAAAAATTGTATGTAAAATGAAGCTTTTTTGATTATTACCATGAATCTTGTTAAAATTCTAATGAAATATAAATAGCATCGAATGCCAAATCAGTTCAAGTACTTTATTACTAATCAGCCAAAGTCACCAGTAAAAAGCCGGACACCGTTAAGTTTGGCCGGACATGCAATCAAAAAGCCTAACTATGTCCGGCTTTATCCGGACGCCTGGCAACGCTAGCCACAGTGGGTTGTTGTCATTCTTTCCTGAAGGATCCTACAACTTTTAATAATACTCCTCTCATAAAATTAATTTTGGATCGTCCATCGCTCACTTTGATAAACAATGTTCCATTTAGGTAGAGAAGCCATGTCGCCAGGAATGGGTACTTAAGATAAAATGACAGACTATTATTTTTTCCCGGCCTGTTTGCGAAAGGCAGTTAAAACAACATGCCATTTTTAAAGACATCTGCGGACACCACCGGATTTCAAAAGCTGCTTTCTGAGATTCAAAATCTTTGAGAAGCTGCAAACACTTTGCATTCCCTTCCCCCATCGAGCGCGGACCAAGTTTAGCACGATCGGGCTATCTTCGGGGTGTCTCCTTGGTTATATGTCGGGGGGTGCTATTTTACCTAAATAGCACGCTGTAAGAGATTTTTTTCTTTTAATTTCATAATTTATAATCATGCGGGAGATGCGTATAGAAGCCTGAAGTACACAACTTAGTATACTTCTATCGCATCCCCATCCGAGCAACATGTGGTATTATAGTTCATTTCACCTAAGAACGCAAAATGTATTCTCAGTATTTTAATAACACGTTGAAGATGTCATTTCAAAGTACGTTTCCGGAATACATTGCTTTTTAAGAGGGAAAATAAAAACGTATTTAAAAAGCGTGTGTTTTCGAGACCGATCCACTTTTTCTATTACATACAAGGTCACAATCCCTATAGGAAATGGGAACGTCATACCCAAGGGGGGGAGGTGTAGACCAGCAGGTACGGACCTGCTCCCCTCCCCCTCCCGAAATTTAGAATTTGGCTAACAAAATAATGAGGATGAAAACTCTTTTTGTGAAAAATTCTACCCCTTCTCAAATTTCTGGACACTCCACGAAATTTGTCCTCTGGGTACGGCCCTGGCAAAACGGTGTAAGTAGCATTTATAGTTATTTTGCAAAAGCAAAGAAAACAGTCACCACGCATCCCATTCGAACAGTTGTCTAACTGCGTTTTCGAAACGTTCGCTTTAGGAAATGATAGGGCGTCTGAAATGACGAAAATGGGAGTATTTTAAGTCAACGTATAAACTAAGAATCTAAAAAAAACTAGCGTAAACCGAGGGCGGATTAAAGGGAGGGACGACCAATCCCCCCCCCCTTCTTCCCTTGAGAGAAAAGGAAGGAATGAATGCAAAAGATCCTATTTTACTTCCATGAAATGGTGTATGTATTGTGACCAGAATCTGAGATAAAAAATACAGGACATCTCAGTTAGGGAAGGAGAGGAGGCATAGCTAAGGTGACCATACGTCCCGTTTTGAACGAGACAGTCCCGGTTTTAGGTGGCTTGTCCCGTTGTCCCGAAGCTATCGTAATGTACCCTGCAATGTCCCGTTTTTAGAAAGAGAGCAACCCACGGCCACGATTTCAATAAAGGCCGCTCAAAATCTAAAATTATCCAACGGCAGTGTCTAAAAAAAAAAAAAAAAAAAAAAAACCCTAACCTCCCTCCCTCTCGAGACGCAAAGAAAACGCCGGGGGAGGGGGGGGGATGTATGGCTTTTGTGTTTGTTCTTTTCTTCTCAACAATTTCAATTTATCTAATTTTTATTTCTTACTTTAAAGTCATGTTCCTCTTTTGCTTTTTCCTCCCCTTTTCACTCTGGTTTTCTAAGATTTTTTTTTTCCTTCCGAATGACAACTTCCTTTTTTTCTGTGTGTCCTTTTGTTTCCATTTCTGACTTTCCTACCTTCCTGCCTCGTGTCGGAGGGTATTTTTGAAGTCGAAGAAGGGCCTACCCCTCGTACAACCCAAAACGTACGTCTTACTCTATTTGTTATAGTATATATGCGTTTTAGCAAACCTTTTTTTTTTCATATTAACATTAACACAAGCTTTTTTTGCTCGTTTTCTTAACCACTAAAACATACCCAGACCTGTCCATTCAGTCTCCCAGCACCATGACCTTAAAAACAGTCTATGTTCCATTTTGAGGAAGAGAATAAATACACGCTTGCCAAAAAGTAGTAGATTTCCCGTTTTGAAGGAAAAAATAAATGGTCACGTTTGCTATAGAACATGCAGCGTTATAAGATTTGCAAATTTGCATTGGCCGATAACAAGCAACCATCATTGAAATATCACTGAAGCAAAACTACCATTCTGTGCATTCGTGTGCCGCTACAATGGCAAAACCATTTGTTTTCCCCCGTTCTGCTCAATTTAGTCTTTTTCTATGCGTATACTACCTGTGAGTGTAACTGGCAACACTTTACGAAAAATGTTGAATATAACAAATTATCTGTGCCCCAATAAAAAATCAAGAGTCTTACGTGTCAATCATCAATGTCAAAACATCGAAATTATTTATCTTAAAATATCGGTGTATCGATATCCATGCATAAAACTCGGCTGTTCGAGCCTCGTCAGGGGGAAACCCCCCTGAACCCCCCAAATTCTTTAGTTTCATGATTGCCCTATTAAAACGATATTAATTTCGCCTGGTAACCCTATGTGTAAATTTTTTACGATTGTAGACTATTTATAGAAAAATGCATGCGATGCATATTCTTCAGCTTACGAAATAGTGTCACAATAGATGAAAGATGTTGTAAACTAATAGTATTTAAATATATGTAAAATTATGTCAAATACTTTTATGTCGTTTTTATGGGTCACATTTTCCGGACCATTTTCAATAAAGGGGGTGAGAGATAAAATGACAGTCATTAAGAAATTGTGTTCACTTTCTCTAAATAAGCAATGACTGTCTCAGAATACAGGTGAAAGTCAAAAATATGGACATTCTTACGTTCATGGGTACATAATGCAGTTTATTGGACAAGACGTAAAATAAGGACTGTCCTGCGTAAGGCAGGGCGTTTGGTCATCCAATGTGTAGATCAATCTTCTAACAAACCGCCCCCCCCCCCAACCCGGACAGACAAAATTGCGTTCATTCGCTGCTGACAGAAACGGGCTTCCTTCGACGTACTGACAGTGAAAGGTCATTCAATTCTTTTTAAACAGAAGAGCAAAAGAAGCCTAGTGATGTATTTCATCCGAAGAATAAAAGGGATTATTTTGGACGCTCTGAAAAAAAGAACTCTTCATTCTGTGTATCATTGTGTGCCCAATGAATATCTGTTATGTACAGGACCCTCGCTAAAGCGGGGTAAGGGGATCTCACCCCCCCCCAACACTTACAAAATTCTATTAAACTTGTCGAAATTAGATACGTAGTTGGCCAATTTGATACAAAAAATTATCAAAACCTGTAATTTACTTTCTATTTCTGGTACACCTGGCAAAATGGCTCCAACCCAGTTAGCAAAAGCAAGATGTTGGTAATAGAGTTGATATAAAAATAAATAACTTCGCAAAAACCAATATTTGACTTGGCAGTTTATTCCCCCCCCCCGCCCCTAAAAAAAGACTAAGCAATGGCTCTGGCAGTGATCGCGATAATGTCTCTAGATACATATTTCACGCTTTAGAAATTCAGAGTGCGCCTTAAGCACTTCGGAATGGGTGCTTTTACGCATTGCTTTTCCATATAAAATTAGGTATATTTTGATAAGTCATTATTATTTTCGTATTTTAAATTTAAAAACTCCCATTATTGTACTCATTTTTTGTGGAACTGACATTTATGTACCTGAATGTATAATCTGTTATTATTTAGATGTTCAATACAATTTAATTACGCTTTTAAAAATTTAGCATAATTGTTAGCTGTTTTAATGACTCCTTTGGAAATGAAAATACTCCTAAAAAGGTTAAGGAGTCCTTTGACTCTTCTGAAAAAATCCTAGATCGATCACTGGGCTCTGGTTACGTGAACTTTTTTTCGAGGAAACGAAAACGTGTTTCGTGGAAATCCGTGCTTATGGACATGGGCGACGGCAGAATATTTTGCAGGGGTGGGCCAAGATTCATTCAACATACGGATATCATGATGGTAAAGAACAAAAAAGTAGGAAAAAACGGAGTGCAGATAAACAATCCGAAATTTAAAACCTTTCTCAACTTCGTTGAAATAAAAAAATAAAAAAAAAATGCATCGATTTTAAAATACCTTCCAACAGTACTGTTTATACCCCCCTCCGCCGCTCGCGGTGTACGTTCGCTGTAGTACCCTATGTATTACTCTGCAAATAGGGGGGATCACTGTGCTAACTACTTTTATAAGTCCAAACTATATCTACAAAACGATGTTACTTAAAAATGACAAAGTACTCAATTTCATGCTAAAGTGCTATACCTTAGGATGGCAAGTCATGGTTATATGTCACTTATTTAAAACAAAACCTCATACATTATAAAATTTCCATCCAGTGACACCCCCCCCCTCCAACTAAAGCTCCGGCCCAGAGCAATGGCCCTTAGTGTCTCTTTCTCG